>CM049374.1:15985014-16005014 GCA_026937815.1 Etheostoma perlongum
TATATGATTTGTAAATCGTAAAATGTTTCCTTGGCAAAAAAACAAAAGCATGGGAGCCCACTGAATTGACCACTACACCATCCGTTGTTCATTCAAATAAAAATTTAAATAAAGTTACATTTTAGATAATTTATTTGCAGCTGTTGCGGCCAGTGAAAATGGTCTGAATGACACTTAGTGGACACTATTAAGAGACAGAATTTGAGAAAGAGAGAAGAGCAGTTGAGAGAGAGAGAGACTTGATAATCAAAGAAGAGTGAGATCCTATTGAGAAAAAGAGAGATTTAGAGACAAGATTGGTCAAAGAAAAAAAACACACTGGAACACAGTAGCCACAGGCCAAAAAAGGGTTAAATGATTTCTCAGCTTAATTTTTATAAACTATTATTTCTGTTGTCGTTAGTTGCACGGACTTAACGCTGTTTTTTTCAATATCCGTGTGTTTGTTGCTAGCAAAAGTGCCGTATGTGTACCCAGTATAACTCCGGTCCGCCACGGACTTTTTGTTAAAATAAAATTTTGTCATCTTACATAATACAGTGACTATGTTTAATAAAATGTGTACAGCGGGAAAATTTGTGTTTAAAAGAAATTAAATAACCGTGGCTCGCTGGTTTAATATTTTCGGCAAAAAAAAAAGCATGGGAGTCCAGTGAACTGACCACTACACACCATTTCATCTATTGGTTACAGTCCTATTAAAAAAATCATTTTTTTTTCTCTTATAATGAGGAACAACAATTTAACAGCGCAAACCTAAACAACTTGTTACCTTGATTTAAGCTTAATTTCATATAAACTATTATTTCATTTTATGTCGTTAGTCCCACGGACTTTGCTGTGTTTTCACGTGAAATCCGTGTGTTTGTGACAGCGCAAACCTAAACAAATGTTACCTTATTTCTTAATTTCATATAAAATTAATGTCTGTTAAAAATTCAGTGACTATTTAATAACAAAAAAAGGAAAGTCCTAGAAATAAAAAGGCCCAAAATAAAATTACATTTTAGATAAGTTAAATTAAATGAATGCCAGTCTGAATGACATTAGTGGAACTTAATGGTCTGAATGACACTTAGTGGACAGCCATAGGTTTCCACTTCCTATCTATTTTTTTTTTCTTTTTTTTTAGCAAATCTTGAAACAGAGTTTCATATAGGGAATATGTAAAGAGAAATACTCGGCCTACAGATTGCCAAAAAAAAAACAGGATTTAGAGTCATGGAAATTACAAAAAAAATAAGCATGAAATACATTTAAATAATCTTTCTGACACATGACATATGCACTAAGTCCCCCTGGGTCCAGGGTTTCTTCCTGGATGTTGAATTTAGAGTTTTTTTTTTTACCAGGCAACAAGGGTTTATAATTAACTAACTTAATTAACACTGTTTAAGCTGTTAAGGGTACTACTCTCGCTTTGTTTCACAGACACATGGTTTACTCATGAGAAGACACTTTGCCTCAGGGCTCCGGTCAGTCTAGGGATGACCCTTGGAATTTATGACCCTTCAGTCTGGTTGGTTTACAAAATCAATGAAATCAATGCAAGGAAAAGACAGGCAAACCCCAAGCAGAAAATGTTAACATATCTTGTTAAATAGTTTGTACCATTCATAGCACACCAAAGTCATGTGTCTCACTGCACGGCCTCACCGACCCCCAAAAGGTAATGTTAACAGAACGAGCTACACGTGAACATATTTTCGGTTAATTTTGAAACTGTGATGGAACAAATTAGACTCTACCATAGTCTTGGTTATTCATAGGAAACACATATACTGTAATCACTCTATTGTTGTCGATTAAAGTCAAAGCTTTTAATATTGCCAAATTGAGAGTTTTATGTTTGACAGTGATTTCTTGATTGTATAAAGGCTACATACAAATAAAAGGTGAACATTCATTTATCTGTACCTTTTTATTTCTAAATTATAATATAGTTTTATAGGAAATTTATAGCCATGTCAAATTATTTTGTTAAGTTTGTAACCACAGACATTATTATGGGACGCAAGTTTTTAAAGAAACTTTTATATTGTTTATATCAATATCTGAATTAATCATAACTAAATTACAGAATATATCATGATAATATATAACATATATAACTCTTTTCAAGAAAATCAAAATAACCTATTAGAGTTTGTGTGTAAACTGACAAAAAGTCTATGCACTGCAGTCAGCCTAAATATTGAAAATTGTTTTGTGGGATGATTAACATTTTATCTTAAAGAATTAAATAACATGATTTTTACATAAAATTATATTATAAAACTCAAATAATATGGCACTTTTTGCAATTTTAAACAGATTATTTGTATTATACAGTGTTTACTGTATTTTATAATTTAATTGTTTTAAAAGGGCAAAATGATAATACTTGTTAGGAAACAGTTAGTTTACTATTAACAAACAATTTAATTGTAATTAATAATGATTACTAAATATTAGAAGTGTTTTGTTAAGGGTTACTAGTTGGTCTATAAACAGTGTCTGGATGATGATTATAAAGTTGCAACAGATCTAAAATACTTTATAAACAATATATAAACATTATTTAGATAATTAATACTTTGTTAAGGGTTGGTCTGTATGGTTATTATAAAGTTGTGACTGATGTTTTTCATAGTTATTAGTAAGTGCTTGGTAAAGCAATGAGAAATGTTTTGCCCTTCATTAAATTATATACAAAAAAAAAATATGAATATAAATGAAAAATGCACCTGCAAGTCAGTGGGATATGAAAAAACACAAAATTACTAATTAAACCTTTATTACAAACATGAAATTTGAATCAAAGTTACTTACTGAAAACAATTTAACAGCGCAAAAACAAATCAAATGAAGGGCTTATTTAAGCTTAAGTTTTCCATGCTATTATTTCTGTCTGTCGTTGGTATTGGACTTGCTGTTTTTAATTTTATCCTTGTGGTCAAAAATTTAAAAAGAACAAGGACCATGAAAAATAAATGAACATCCACAAACTTTTTTTGCACAAAATTGCACAGTCCTTTTTGAACATTACAATTTCAACATCACTGCAGTCAGCTTCCCAAATTACTTGTTAAATATTGAATATTTTTCACTAGTATTTGCTTATAACAAAATATTTTGGCTACTTTATTTTAGTATATTCCAACTAACCACCAAATCAGTAAAGAGTAAAGACACATATATAATTTTAAGTCAATTAAAATTACATATCAAGACTCATATTACTTTTTAATAGATTCTAAAATGAATGGTAAATTGAACTATGTTATTATATTTATATATTTGTTTAAAAACAGTTTTTAATGGTAAATTAATTGTATTTGTATCACAAACAAACGGTTTACTCATGACAAGCCAGATTGACTCATTGCGTTCAGTCTAATGTTAAAAAAAATTTTGACCTCTCAGTAAATGAACAACAATTTAACAGCGTCTCAAAGCAGATTTAGCAAACAACTTGTTAAAAAAAACAAAGCCATAACTCCTTACTTAGCTAAGACAGTAAACATGGACATTAAAATTTAACCTTGATTTAAGCTTAATTTCTTATAAACTATTATTTCTGTCTGTCGTTAGGACATCACGGACTTAACGCTGTGTTTTTTGAAAAATATTATTTGTTTGTTCTTAAATGCCGTATGTACCCAGTTCCGGTCCGCCACGGACTTTTTGTGCACAAAAAAAACAGTTGTCATTACATAAAACAGTGACTATGTTTTTTTTATATGTGTACAGCGGGAAAATTGTGTGTTTAAAAGAAATTACTATGATCCGTATTCGCTGGTTTCGAACCCTGCAAAAAAAAGGTGCATTTTGTCGGTGAACTGACCACTGTCATCTGTCAAATACAGTTGCAGTCCTTCAGCTTTGAAAAAAATATTGAGGTTTTATTACAGCAAAAGTGGAAAACAATTTATCCGTCCCCTAGGGACGGAAAACTTGCATGCGGGGACGGATGAAACTTACAGTTTAATCCATATAAACTTCCAATTTCTTTAATATTTTACTGTATATGATGGATTAGTCCAACGGAGGTGTTATTTTAATTGTTGCAGGGCTGTGCTGTGTTTTGCGTGAATATGTTGTGTTTTTGCAAGCAGAAAGTGCCGTCATCCTGAAACAGTATGAAGGTTATTGACGGACTTTTCATGCACAAAATGATTATGACGTTGTTTTATAGCTAAAACAGTGACTAGTATTTTTTCATATATAAATGTATATTTTTAAAGAAATTATTATGAACATATGATTATATTAGCATCAAAATGTTGTTAGGAAACAGTTAGTTTACTATTAACAAACAATTTAATTGTAATTAATAATGATTACTAAATATTAGAAGTGAATTTTTTTAAGGGTTACTAGTTGGTCTATAAACAGTGTCTGGATGATGATTATAAAGTTGCAACAGATCTAAAATACTTTATAAACAATATATAAACATTATTTAGATAATTAATACTTTGTTAAGGGTTGGTCTGTATGGTTATTATAAAGTTGTAACTGATGTTTTTCATAGTTATTAGTAAGTGCTTGGTAAAGCAATGAGAAATGTTTTGCCCTTCATTAAATTATATACAAAAAACAAATATATAAATGAAAAATGCACCTGCAAGTCAGAGTGGGAAAAAAAAACACATGGGAGCCTAATTGAAAACCTTTTTTACACAAACGTCATTTGTTTAAAAATGCCCATAAATAAAGTTACAATTTAGATATCTGAAACTTTATTTTTTGAAAACAACATCAAATGAAGGGCTATTTGAAACTATTTTATGAAAATGCTTCCATTAAAAAAAAGAGGATTGAGTGCTCTTCTAATTTTACCTTGTGGAAAAAAATTTAAAAAGAACAAGGACCATTTAAAAAATAAATGAACAGAACAAACATTTTTAAACACACCTACAGGCCAAAGGTTTTGGACCCATTTAAGCTTAATTTCATATAAACTATTATTTCTGTCTGTCGTTAGTCGCACGGACTTAACGCTGTGTTTTTACGTGAATATCCGTGTGTTTACTTGTTAAAGTATAATCCGGTCCGCCACGGACTTTTTGTGCACAAAAACACGTTGTCATTTTACATAATACAGTGACTATGTTTAATATTTTTATATGTGTACAGCGGGAAAATTGTGTGTTTAAAAGAAATTACTATGAACCGTGGCTCGCTGGTTTCGAACCCGCTTCGGCAAAAAACAAAATCATGGGAGTCCACTGAACTGACCACTACACCATTTCATCGGTTACAGTCAATTAAAAAATACTTTTGTTTTCTCTCAAGTATAAGGAACAACAATTTAACAGCAAACCTAAAACAACTTGTTAACCTTGATTTGCTTTTTAATTTCATATAAACTATTATTTCTGTCTGTCGTTAGTCCCACGGACTTAACGCTGTGTTTTCACGTGAATATCCGTGTGTTTGTGACAGCGCAAACCTAAACAACTTGTTACCTTGATTTAAGCTTAATTTCATATAAAATTATTTCTGTCTGTCGTTAAATTACAGTGACTATGATTTGCATTAAACACAGCCAAAAAAACAGAAAGTCCTAGAAATAAAAAGGCCCATAAATAAAATTACATTTTAGATAATCTTACCTTGCGCTGTTGCGGCCAGTCTGAATAACACTTAGTGGACACTTAATGGTCTGAATGACACTTAGTGGACAGCCATAGGTTTCCACTTCCTATCTATACAGAAAAACAGAGTTTCATATAGGGAATATGTAATTTGAAATAAGATTTAGCAAAAAAAAACAGGATTTAGAGTCATGGAAATTAAAAAAATATCATATTATTTAAATAACTTTCTGACACATGACATATGCACTAAGTCCCCCTGGGTCCAGGGTTTCTTCCTGGATGTTGAATTTAGACTTTTTTTTTTTCCAGGCATGGAAGGGTTTATAATTAACTAACTTAATTAACACTTTTTAAGCTGTTAAGGGTACTTTTGCATTTTTCACAGACACATGGTTTACTCATGAATTCTTTCTTAAGGGCTGTTTTTGGAATTTATGACCCTTCAGTCTGGTTGGTTTACAGTTGAAATCAAAACACAGGCAAACCCCAAGCAGAAAATGTTAACATATCTTGTTAAATAGTTTGTACCATTCATAGCACACCAAAAGTTCACTTGTGATATTTAATGTCACCAGCACAAACATATTTGTAATAATTTTGAAAATGGAACAAAGTTTACCATAGTCTTGAACAAAATAGGAGTTAAACACATATACTTTAATCCAGTTATTGTTGTCGATTAAAGTCAAATGCAAATTGCCAAATTGAGAGTTTTATGTTTGACAGTGATTTCTTGATTGTATAAAGGCTACATGTTGAACATTCATTTATCAATACCGTTTTATTTACAGTTAGTTTTATAGGAAATTTATAGCCATGTCAAATTATTTTACAACTTGTGGGAAGTTTTTAAAGAAACTTTTAATTGTTTATATAATATCTGTCAAATTATATCATACTTTAAAATTACAGAATATCATGGATGGTACTTCCAAAAGGTGTTATTTTAGATCAAAGATTGTTGCAGGGCTGTACGTCTTTGTGAATGTCTGTTAACAACTCATTGATAAATTGTCATCCTGAAGGGTATGAAGGTTATTGAAATATCATGCACTGTGGATGATTTTATGAAAATATTTATAAAGCTAGAACAGTATGTTTTTCAATATATATGTATTATTTTAGTTAAATAGAAATGTTTGACTGTATTATAGGTAATTTAGCATCAATGATTTATTAGATCAAAATGTTGTTAGGAAACAGTTAGTTTACTATTAACAAACAATTTAATTGTAATTAATAATGATTACTAAATATTAGAAGTGTTTTGTTAAGGGTTACTAGTTGGTCTATAAACAGTGTCTGGATGATGATTATAAAGTTGCAACAGATCTAAAATACTTTATAAACAATATATAAACATTATTTAGATAATTAATACTTTGTTAAGGGTTGGTCTGTATGGTTATTATAAAGTTGTGACTGATGTTTTTCATAGTTATTAGTAAGTGCTTGGTAAAGCAATGAGAAATGTTTTGCCCTTCATTAAATTATATACAAAAAAAACAAATATGGTTTAAATGAAAAATGCACCTGCAATGGGAGTCACTGAATATAAAAAACACAAAATTACTAATTACATTACAAACATTTGAATCCTTACTTAAAAAAAATATTTTTTTCTTTATAAAGGAACAACAATTTGAAGGGCTACCTAAACAACTTGTTACCTTTTCCATGCTTGTATTTAAAAAAAAACTATTATTTCTAATTTTACCTTGTGGTCAAAAATTTAAAAAGAACAAGGACCATGAAAATAAATGAACATCCACAAACCTTTAAATTGCACAGTCCTTTTTAAACATTAATTTCAATAAACACTGCAGTTGCGTTCCCAATTCAGCAGTTAAGCCAAATCCATTCAAATGATTTAACAGGATTAGCGCCCAAGCTCCTGGTATTTTTTGGCGTCACTTTCATATACAGTATGAATTGAAACTGTAGAACAAACAAAAATTTTAACCAAGATGCACAAAGTATAAATTTTGTAATATAAACTTTACATTACTATGCATCAGTAGTATAGCAATTTAAGTATACATTTACATATCATGCATTAAGTATACATGTGGTTGATACTACAATTTACTGATTTACAAAAATAAGGCTTAGTAAAAATTTTAAAAATAATGCCCAAATTCTAAGACCTGTGCTAAACTTTTACTTACATACGATGCTTTCAAGGCATAAACAAAAGAAAATGGCAGCAGATGGACATGAGTGAGTCTATACAGCAAATTAAAATTAAAAAAACAACTTCCTGTTTTCAAAGTGCATCTCAAACTTTAATAAATTTAAAGGACAAGGAGGTTAAAAACTAAACCTGAAGGCAAAACACTCCCCGCCTGGCATCTGTAAATATCACAGATAGATGACAACTAATCAGGCCTCATCCCTATTTTTCAGAAGGAGAATGATCTCAGATACAGGTCTGAAGAACTTCTTGCTTGATCCTTCCTTGGTCACCTTGAGCTAATTTACTTTGTCAAACTCTACCATCATTGCTGGGATAGGTGCATTTTCGTATTGATTGCCATTGGCCAGTCGTTTCGAGCTGCTTTGTTGTCTCTTAATAGCACAACAACCTATTTTCGATGTTAGGACATGAGTCTTGCCATTTGTGACGAACTTGCAGTAGTATGCAGATATTTCGCTTCCAGCGATCCAAAACTGATTTAAGGTCTGCACCTGGCGCCACTGCTGTTTATAAAGATCCTTTCTGTGAATTTCCCGGTGGAGGTGGCACGCTCTGCTTCTGAGCAAGGAGCATCATCGGGGTAAGTATCAGAGGATAGTCTGCATCTGTAGAGACTGGAACTAAAGGCCTGGAGTTGATAATGGCTGTCAATTTGCCATCAGTGTGCACAGGACTTCATGAGACAAGCTGGAATAGGCTGTCATAGCATCAGCATAGAATCCAAGATTCTTCCGTGCCATCTCCAATCATGCAGTTTCCCATGAACCCCCCATATGAGAAGAGTGGGGTGGATTGAAATCCCATGTGCAACCTTGGCTGTTGACATACCTCTGTACGGGACGGATGAAACATTTTTGCAACTCTTTCATTACCTTGTTGAACTCTAGTTCATTGCAAGCCCCAACAAAATTTGTTCCACAGTCAGAGTGTATCTGATTATGGAGGGGCCACGGATAGCAAAGAACCTTCTGAGTGAGTTAATGAAGGATGAAGCATCCATGGACTCAATGACTTCTATGTGAACAGCGAGTGCTCAGGCAAGTGAAGAGCACTGCCCAACGTTTACTTGTGATAAGCCTCCTCTTGTGCGCCTTGCAACCACATCCCAAGGACCAAAGACATCCAGACCTGTGTACGTGAAAGGTGGTGAAGTGCTGAGCCGCTCTTCTGGTAGGTCTGACATCTTCTGCCTCTCCATTTTTCCACGTAGTTTTTCGACAAAATGACGCACCCATGAAGAATGCTGCTTATGCATCTTTTTGCCACTTATGAGCCATATTCCAGCTGCTCGAATGGCTCCCTCATAAAAAAAGTTACTAAATTGGTGCTCCATTTTGCTCATGATAATGACGTATTAGCAAGGTGGAGACATGGTGCTTACCAGGCAAGATGATAGGGTTCTTTTCCTGGCTGCTCAGATCTGCCAGCTTTAGTCTGCCACCAACTCTAAGCAGGCCATCCTCATCTATGAGTGGATTTAGCTTGGCCAGTGGGCTTTTCTTGTTGACACTTTGTCCGTTGGAGAGAGTGTCCAATTCCTCAGAAAATGTTGCCTTCTGCACAGAGAAGATTATTGTCTTCATTGCCTTTGACAGATCACTGACTGTGTGAGGTTTTGTACATCGATGCCAACTGATGCATAGAATGAACTCTGGTTGAGGACTGAAACAATGAGTTACATGAATGAGTTTGCAACCGCTTCATGCAAATAGTTCCAGGAAAGAATCTGTTAAATCTCTCCGGGGTGAGTGGCTTGTTCTTTGTGCTAGTGGCACAACTTGTCACTTGTGGTCGGATCTCTGTATCTGAGTCTGGATCAATGAGCCCAAACACGTTTAGCTGTTCGCTGTAGGTTTCCTGCGGTCTATACAAGAATGCTGGTCCAGTCAGCCAGTTGGTATTGGTGAGCTGAGAAGCTTGAAAGACCTGGAAAAATGATCAAGGATTATGCCTGAAGGTAATAATGCCACTGTTTTGGCTGTATGAATTGTATAAATTCTTTTTTGAACTCTGTTGTGGACATATACATAGAACCGTTTTGACTCATTATATATTACCCAAGTACCACCTTACTGTCACAGTAAAGGTGACTTTCAATGGAAGTCAATTTTGGACAACAAGCTCAGCCATTTCCACTTAGTACAGCCGCACACAGTTCCAGTCTGGGTATCTGGGGCTCTGTTTGTGGTGCCAGTCTTCCTTTCCTAGAATGAAAATGTTGATCTGACCATCCTCATCCGTTGTCTTGAGATATAAAATGGCTTTGGTTGAAGCATCTGAGAAGATGCAGATTTCCTTTCGCTTGGCGTTTGTGGGAGAGCTAACTGTAAGCTCGAGGGATATGAAGCTGCTCCAGGTCTTTAGTGAATCCCTCCATGACTCCCACGCATCCCATTTCTCTTGTGGAAGTGGAGCATCCCAGTCACTTACTTCCATTGACAGCTCCCTGAGTAGAAACTTTCCTTGAATAGTGACAGGAGCAACAAACCCAAGAGGATCAAAAGGCTGTTTATTTGGACAGAACAGACATGTGAATGACTTGTTGCTTACAGATGCCTGAAAGTAAATGTGTCAGGAGCAACTTCCCAGATCAAAACCAAGGCTGCGCAATTGTGTGGGAATGGTTTCTCCATCCAGGTCAAAGTCCTTGATGTTTTTGCATGGTCTTCCACTGGAAATGCTCTCAAGACATCTACGCAGTTTGATGTTATTTTATGAAGCCTCAAGTTTGAATCAGAAGAGAGGCAAATGTTTCTTTAAAGGGTAATAGCCTCCTCCTCATTTAGGCAAAGAAATGAGTCCATCATCCATTTAGAACTCTAAATTTCTACAAAGTGTGTCTGGTGTCTGATCCATATTGCTGTTCTCCCTTCATAGCAGCTCTTCTTTAGGGTGGCCACGGCTGAAAAGGGGCTGTTGCCAAACACATGGACCCTCATCCTATACTCAACCACATCTTTGCTTGGATCATTATCAATACCAGAGAAACAAGTAGTATGATGATGTCTCTCACTACAAAACAGTGGAACATTGTTGAATGTTGCAGTCACGGCCACACGCTCCTTTCTGAAGCTGAACCAAGACACCCATGAGGCTGTTATTCAGGTCCGGTCCAGTGAGCAGGACATTGTTCAGAGAGATGCCATTGTTTGAAAAAAGCTGGAGTGGAAAAACCACTTTGATCTGGTCCGGTTTTCTTGGGTGATAAACTCCAAAAGTTGGTAAATACCAATCCTTTTCCTTTGTAATGGAAGAGCTGGCTCTGCGTGGTTGTTGTCAAACACCTTCTGCATGAAAGCAACAAACTGTTCCTTATTAAATTTTTTGGTTTTACTAGTGTGCGCCTAGAAGACAGACGGTTCACTGCTTGTTCTCGATTGTTTGGCAGAGGTGGTCTCGGATACCTGAAGGGGAGAGGTGCCACCCAGCTGGAAACTCATCCTGAAAACCTGTTCGTCCATGATTTTGAAATATCATGTTCATCCTCTATAGAGAGTGATTATAAATCGTCCACTGTTTTTTTGAAGACTGTGAGCCCAAGGGAATCCTCATCCACGCATTACTATTCCAGCGGTCATGACAGAGTCCATACAATGAGCTGGAATTGAAAAATTCTTTTAAGGTGGACATGACTTAAAACGGTTAAACAAAGTAGGTCTTCCGTCTTCTAGGATGCTCGCCTTATTGGGCTTATGGATTTCCCTAAACATACATCAGAACCAAGACCCATCCTAAGGTCTAGCTTCTGAGCAAAGGGGTGTGTTGGACCGTTGATCTGCTTCCTCACTTTGTGAGCTCTAAGAATGTCTTCCCAAGCAGAAGAAGGATGTAAAATTTTATTAAGCTGGAATCTCAGTTAAGGCTCTTAGGTGGGGTTGATGGAGAGCAGCCTTAGGCAGTTGGGATTTCTTACGGTTGTTGGTATGTCATTGCATTCAATCAGTAAAGTGTAAGACTAACTCCACCATTCAGTGCTTCAATCTGATAGCCAGACAGTTGCATCTTCGGCCTGAACTTTCTTCATGCCGGCATTATGTCTTCAAAGTGTAGGGCAGCGTATGACTGTGGATGCCAAACAAATCGAAAAACTCTGACCTGGCTAAAGATCTGTTGCTCTGGGATATAAAGCAAGCATACATCAACAGCATTCTCTTGGTGCCCTTTTAGGATAGACATTGACAAAGGCAAATCTTGGAGCATGACTTTGCTGTAACGGTTTTAAAAACCTCAGTGCACAGAGAGTTCACAGCAGGTGTTGACGAGGCATTTGTCTGTTTTCTTCCTCCCCACCGTCCTCTGATGGGGAGTTATTGAGGTACCAGTGTCCATGGAATTGGACCAGGATGTAGAGCTGTAAGATGATTATCACTGTTGCATTCATCACATTCAATATAAAGTTACGAGCGAGATGTGAAGATGAAGAGCAGCATTTAAAGCAGATCCCTTTTTCTTTAAAACAGGTATTTTTCCAAACCTCAATTGGTTTCAATCTGAATTACGGCATTTCCTGAGTGGATGAGGCTTGTTGTGGATGGGGCAGTGCTTAGCTAACATCATGTTAGGTGCTGTTTTTGTTCTGAGCTGCAACCAACGTTAGTTTTATGCATGACACTGGAGTTCTGAAGTTCATGCTTTAAAGGATTTCTCATACTTTTTAAGGGCTGTTGCTTGGAATTGCAAAGCTCGGGTCATTTCTTGTTTTAGCCTGGTGGCATATGAAAAGTTTTGAAGAAAAAACGGAGGGTAAGAAACATGATACTCCTCCTTAACTTTGATCCCTGAGAAATCCATTTCTCCTGCAAGCCATATGGCAGCTTTTCCACAATGGGGCTGATCAGACTCGGTGTCCAAGTATGCCAAGCCCGGTAGATAGCCATCTTCTAAAAGCTGAGAGCAACTCCATTAAAAAAAGATAGTTCTCTTAACCTGTGGTTGTCCTTATTCGTGATCTTTGGAAAATTTCAAGTTTCTTAAAAAATGAACTTTCTAACCTTTATAACACTCATCAAGAAAATTCCCAAGTCATTTTTAGAGCTGCTTGTGGGTTGCTTATGTGAACTGCCCTCAAAACCTGACATACTTGCTGACTCATTACCAAGCCATTTTGATAGCAAGTCCAACTGTTCTCCAGCTGTAAGGTCCAAATCCCTTTTGTGTTGAGAAAAGATGACTTCCAAGCTCTATAATTTATGGGCGGTCATCAAAATGTGATAGGCCGGTGCTGAAAGCTCTTTGCGTGTTATTACTTTGCCATATCCACATAACTGAAGACTCTGGTTGTCGATTTGTTTAAGGGGAACTATTTGAATAGTGAGGGGCATTTAACCTGGGCATTTCAAAAAATGTTTAAATTGTACGTAATGTCTTTTTTTTTTTCAGAGGGAAAGTTCTTCTAAACAGTTGGACCAATGCCCTCCGGGTTAAAAACGCAGATAATTTGTGGTCTGGGGTTTCTCTGACCATTGTTGTGAGTTAATTTGGTAAGGGGCAGGCACCATCTTCAAATGCTGGTTACCATCTGTCAAATCCATAGCATTCAGAGAACATTTAGCAAATCCAACAGGGTGCGTTGCTTGTTGCTCATGTTATGTAAGGCTGATTTAGATTGCTGGCTCAGATTTAGCTTTCTTTTAAATCGTTGTTTCCTGTGTGCCTTGTCCTGGCGCTTTGAAACAGCTTTTTTTCCCACTGTGAAAATCCTCACCTTCTTGTTCTGCTGCTAAACCTCCAATATTTGTGCCTTGAAGCAGCTGCAGCCTTTTTTCAAGATGCAGAGCTTCCAAATTAGCCTCTAGCCTAGCTTTGTCGACTTTAATAGCAATTCCCTGTTGAAAAACGGGCTGTATTAGCCTTGCTTTAATTTTGTTGCAGGGCTGCAACACCAACTGATGATCGTGAGGATGAGGATCGTGATGAAAAAAGTTTGCTCCATCCATGAACTGATGCCCAACTTTGAAATATTTTCTTTGGGTCTTGGAAAACCTTTCATCCATGAACAGTATATTTTTATAGATTGTTGCATCTACTGCTGTAGCAATGTTTAGCCAACTCATTGAACATATTTTTACTATGCTGCATCAAAATGTTGTTACGTGGAAACATTATTCACTTTTTAAGCCAAACAATTCAAATATAATAATGATTACAATATAGCCCAAGTTTGGAACATATTTATTTTGGTCTATAAACAGTGTATGAATAGGATGAAACTGTAGAACAAACAAAAATTTAAGTGTCAACCAAGATGCACAAATTTATAAACTGTAATATAAACTTTACATATAATATAAATCAGTAGTATAAATTTAAGTATACATTATAAACATATTTGCATTAAGGGTTGGTCATGTATGGTTATTATAAAGTTTGACTGATGTTTTTACAAAGTAATTAGTAAAACATAAAAAGCAATGAGAATTGTTTTGACCTTCATTAAATTGTATATACAAAAACAAATATATAAATGAAAATGCACCTGCAATGGTCATGAGTGGGATACAAAAAAACACAAAATTACTAAAATTAAACCTTTATTACAAACATTTGAATCAAATTTACTTACTGAAACTTAATTTTTTTTAAACAACAAAATGAAGGGCTATTTTAAGTTTTCCATGTTGTATTAAAAACAGTGGATTATGCTCTTTAATTTTACCTTGTGGTAAAAAATCGAAAAGTCCTAGAAATAAAAAGGCCCATAAAAAAAATTTTGATAATCCACAAACCTTTTAAATTGCACAGTCCTGAATTTAGTGGACATTAAATTTGAATGATCACTGCAGTCAGCTTCCCATAGGATCCACTTCCTATTAAATAAAAAATATTTTCACTAGTATTTGCTTATAACAAAATATTTCTGGCTACTTTATTTTAGTATATTCCAAAAAAAACCAAATCAGTCATAAAATTAAAAAAATATAACATGAAATTTTAAATAAATGAAATTACATATCACTACTCATATTTACTTCCTAGATTCTAAAATGAATGGTTTAAATTGCTGTTATTATTATATATTTGTTTTAACAGTTTTTTAATGGTAAATTAATTGTATTTGTTTCACAGACAATGGTTTACTCATGACAAGCCACTTTGACTCAGGGCTGCGTTCAGTCTAATGTTAAACCTTGGAATTTATGACCCTTCAGAAATGCAGTTGGTTTACAAAATCAATGAAATCAATGCAGATTTAGCACTAGGGGTGTTGCAGAAAATATTAACAAATCTTGTTAAAAAAAACAAAGCCAAAGTCCTTCTCACTAAGACAGTAGCACCAAATGGCATTAACAGAACATCATAAAATTTTTCGGTTTTTGAAAAAAAATTATTTAATTCTTCATAAGTCTTGTTTTCATAGAGCCGGGACATATTGAAACACTCTTTTGTTGTCGATTAATTTCAAAGCTTTTAATATTGCCACATTGAAAGGTTTTATTTTGACAGTGCATTTCTTGATTGTATGTCATCTGTCAAATAAAGTTGAACATTCATTTTCAGCTTTGAACAAAATTATAATATAGTTTTACAGGAAATTTATAGCCATGTCAAATTATTTTCATAAGTTTGTAACCACAGACATCTATTGTGGACGGTTTAAAGAAACAGTTTTCCATATAAACTTCCAACAATTTAATATTTTACTGTATATGATGGAAATTACAAAGGTATTGATTTTAGATAGATTTTTGAAAAGGGCTATTAGATTCTTTGTGACAAAAAATGTCTGTTAACAACAATTGTTTTTTGCCGTCATCCTCATTATTATCTTAAAGATGTATTAAATAACATGATTTTTACATAAAATTATATTATAAAACTCAAATAAAGGTTTTTGAAATTTCATGCACTGTGGATGATTATTTTTTATAGCAGAACAGTTTATGTTTTTATATATATTTATATTTTTTAAAGGGAACATATGATTTATATGAGCATCAAAATGTTGTTAGGAAACAGTTAGTTTACTATTAACAAACAATTTAATTGTAATTAATAATGATTACTAAATATTAGAAGTGTTTTGTTAAGGGTTACTAGTTGGTCTATAAACAGTGTCTGGATGATGATTATAAAGTTGCAACAGATCTAAAATACTTTATAAACAATATATAAACATTATTTAGATAATTAATACTTTGTTAGGGGTTGGTCTGTATGGTTATTATAAAGTTGTGACTGATGTTTTTCATAGTTATTAGTAAGTGCTTGGTAAAGCAATGAGAAATGTTTTGCCCTTCATTAAATTATATACAAAAACAAATATATAAATGAAAAATGCACCTGCAAGTCAAGTGGGATATAAAAAAACACAAAATTACTAATTAAACCTTTATTACAAACATTTGAATCAAAGTTACTTACTGAAACTTTATTTTTTTTTAAACAACATCAAATGAAGGGCTATTTGTAAGTTTTCCATTTGTATTAAAAAAAAAAGTATTATTGGTGTCTTCGTTAATTTTACCTTGTGGTCAAATATTTAAAAAGAACAAGGACCATGAAAAATAAATGCCTTTTAAATTGCACAGTCCTTTTTGAACATTACAATTTAACCATATAACTCCTGGTCCTTCCCAACCGGACTTTTTAAAAAAAAACTAGGACCTTATAACAAAATACTGGTACTTTATTTTAGTATATTTTTTAAATCAGTGTAAAGACACAAAATTTTTTTAAAAAGAAATTACATATGAAGACTCATATTCGAATACTTAAAAAAAATTGAATATTTTCCACTGAACTGATTATACAACCATTTTTGTTTAATAACAGTTTTTTAAAAAAATTAATTGTATTTTATCACAGACAATGGAACAACAATTTACTCAGGGCTGCGTTAAACAACTTGTTACCTTGATTTACCCTTAATTTCTTATAAACTATTATTTCTGTCTCTTAATCGTTAGCACGGATTTACGCTGTGTTTTTACGTGAATATATTGTGTTTGTTAAAAAAAAACAAAGTGCCGTATCCTTACCAGTATAAGACGGTCCGCCACGGATTTAGGTGCATCATAAAAACGCGTTTTCATTTACAAAGACTATGTTTAATATTTTTAATGTGTACAGCGGGGAAAATTGCAAACACTTTTTTTAAAAAAAAATGAATGGTAAACTATGATCCGTGGTATATTTTCGAACCAGCAATTTCGGCATCTGTCAAAAAGCATATGAGTTTTTAAAACACCAGCAAAAAAATAATTTTAAAGTCCTTTAAAAAATAACAGTATGATGGAACAACAATTTAACAGGCAAACCAAACAACTTGTTACCTTGATTTAAGCTTAATTTCTTCATAAACTATTATTTTACTGTGTTTTGGATGGACTTAATGTCTTTTTAGATAGATTGAATATCCGGTGTTTGTTGCTAAAATTTGTAACCAGTATAACTCATTGTCCGCCATGACTTTTTTGCACAAAAATGGAGTTTTTTACATAAAACAGTGACTATGTTTAATATTTTTATATGTTAACAGAAAATTTGTTTTTTAAAAGAAATTTATGAACCGTGGACCTAAGCTTTCTTTCCACTTTCGAACCTTATGAGATCAAAATTTGTTAGGAAACAGTCAGTTTACTATTAACAAACAATTTAATTGTAATTAATAATGATTACTAAATATTAGAAGTGAATTTTTGTTAAGGGTTACTAGTTGGTCTATAAACAGTGTCTGGATGATTATTATAAAGTTGCAACAGATCTAAAATACTTTATGAACAATATATAAACATTATTTAGATAATTAATACTTTGTTAGGGGTTGGTCTGTATGGTTATTATAAAGTTGTAACTGATGTTTTTCATAGTTATTAGTAAGTGCTTGGTAAACAATGAGAAATGTTTTGCCCTTCATTAATTATATACAAAAACAAAATTAAATGAAAAATGCACCTGTTTAGAAGCTTGGGATATAAAAAAAACAAAATGGGAGCCCACTAATTAACCTGTGGACTTCATTCAAATAATTTTAATCAAATAACTTTTATGAAATTTTAATTTTTTTAAAACATCAAAAATGGTTGAGTTTGAACTTAGTGGACACTATAATTTTACCTTAGAGTCCACAATTTTTAAAAAAAATGAATGAAAAAAAATGAACATCCTGCAAGTCAGAGAGACAAAGAGAAAAAACAGTCCTTTTGAACTAATGAAATTTCAAAACACTGCAACATTTTAACTTATTACTTGTTAAATATTGATTATTTTTTAAAACATCAAATGAAGGGCTAGAAAAGTATTTGCTTTTATTAAAAAAAAACACACCAAATTGGTGCTCTTCCAAAAATTTCTCATTAATTTCATATAAACTATTATTTCTGTCTGTCGTTAGTCCCACGGACTTAACGCTGTGTTTTTACGTGAATATCCGTGTGTTTGTAAATAGCAAAAGTGCCGTATGTTTACCCAGTATAATTCCGCCACGGACTTTTTGTGCACAAAAACGCGTTGTCATTTACAAAACAGTGACTATGTTTAATATTTTTATATGTGTACAGCAGGGAAAATTGTGTGTTTAAAAGAAATTACTATGAACCGTGGCTCGCTGGTTTGAATTCGGCAAAAAACAAAACATAGTGCCCACTGAACTGACCACTACACCATTTCATCGGTTACAGTCCTTCTAAAAAAAATTTGTTTTCCTCAGTTATTTTTTTAATTGTAAACAACATTTTAATAAACCTAAACAACTTGTTACCTTGATTTAAGTTAAAAATAAACTATTATTTCTGTCTGTCGTTAGTCCCACGGACTTAACGTGTGTTAAAAAATGTGAATATCCGTGTGTTTGTGACAAGCGCAAACCTAAACAACTTGTTACCTTGATTTAACTTAATTTCATATAAATTATTTATTTCTAATTAAAATTCGTTACATAATACAGTGACTATGTTTAATATTTAATTTCAACTGTTAAACTTAGAAAGTTCCTAGAAATAAAAAGGCCCATAAATAAAATTACATTTTAGATAATTCATCTTATTTTGCGCAAAGTGCCAGTCTGAATGACACTTAGTGGACAAATATTTCTGAATGACACTTAGTGGACAGCCATAGGTTTCCACTTCCTATCTATACAAAAACAGAGTTTCATATAGGGAAAATGTAAAGAAAATATCTGCCTACAGAACAAAAAAAAAAAACAGGATTTAAAAGTCATGGAAATTAAAAAAAATAAGCATGAAATACATTTAAATAATCTTTTACATGACATTACTAAATGTCCAGGGTTTCTTCCTGGATGTTTTTTAGACTTTTTTTTTTCCAGGCATGAAGGGTTTATAATTAACTAACAGTTTTTTAACACTGTTTAAGCTGTGTTAAGGGTACTTTGAAATTGTTTCACAGACAATGGTTTACTCATGAGAAGACACTTTTCAGGGCTAGGTCAGTCTAGGGTTGACCCTTGGAATTTATGACCCTTCAGTCTGGTTGGTTTACAAAATCAATGAAATCAATTGCAAGGAAAAGACAGGCAAATCAAGCAGAAAATGTTAACATATCTTTTTAAATAGTTTGTACCATTCAAACACCAAAGTCATGTGTCTCACTGCACGACCTTCAAACCCCCAAAAAGGTTTGTTATTTCAGAACATTATAAACATATTTTTGGTTAATTTTGAAACTGTGATGGAACAAATTAACTCTACCATAGTTTGGTATATTATTCATAGGAAACACATATACTTAATACTCTATTGTTGTCGATTAAAGTCAAAGCTTTTAATATTGCCAAATTGAGAGTTTTATGTTTGACAGTGATTTCATTGATTGTATATGCTGTTTTACATACAAATGAAAAAGGTGAACATTCATTTATCTGTACCGTTTTATTTCTAAATTATAATATAGTTTTATAGGAAATTTATAGCCATGTCAAATTATTTTGTTAAGTTTGTAACCACAGACATCTATTGTGGACGCAAGTTTTTAAAGAAACTTTTATATTGTTTATATCAATATCTGAATTATATCATATTGACTAAATTACAGAATATATCATGATAATATATAACATATATAACTCTTTTCAAGAAAATCAAAATAACCTATTAGATTGTGTGTGTAAACTGACAAAAAGCATAATAAACATGCAGTAGCCTTTAAATTGATCAATTGTTTTGCAAATGATGTAACTCATTATTATCTTAAAGATGTATTAAATAACATTTTTTTACATAAAATTGACAATATTTAAAACTCAAATAATAGTGGCA
>CM049374.1:16005514-16026514 GCA_026937815.1 Etheostoma perlongum
ATAATGGGATGTGTGACAGGACTGACTTTATGGATTATGTTGATGTTTTTGTGCTCTTTAAGTTTTGGTAAGTATTCCTATTTGGACTTATTTTAGTGTTAATGTTATGAGACTAACATGGTCATGTTCAGCCAATGTAGGATAATATAAGATAACATAATGACCTAATTTATTAAAATATGACAAATTAGTGATAGTTAAAACATCTATTTTAATTTAATTAGTAATAGGTGTCCATAGTTTAATTCAAAAATATATATTTAATAAAAAAACTTGTTTTAAATACATCTTATAAGCAATTACCGTAATAAAAAGAAACATTGTCATTCATTTGTCAAGATAAAAAAGCTACTTTCAGTTTTATCAACCGTTTCAGTCAGTATCCTACTTTGCTTACTAATAAGTTCAATATTTTTAATTAAATTTTACCACATCTACACAGTTATCTTTCCATCATGTTCTCATCGGCTTGGTAACCAAACTGTGTGAAACCTTGTGTAGAATAGGGATAGGATCACAACTTATTGTAAAATACTACTTTCTGTTGTATGAGAGGAAGCATAACGGATTATTTTCAGTGTAGAGAGAACATTATTTTACTGGAAAAATATGATTGACCATTTGTTGATGTGATAAATGTGTCGAGAGGAATGAGCCCTTTAGTTTGGCGTGAGGTGGCTCTTAAAAGAGCCTTTGTGATGTATAGAGAATCAGACAGTTTAAGCCCTCTCTCCGCGGATGCGCCGGGCCAGCTGAATGTCTTTGGGCATGATGGTGACCCTCTTAGCGTGGATGGCGCACAGGTTGGTGTCCTCGAACAGGCCGACCAGGTAAGCCTCGCTGGCCTCCTGCAGAGCCATGACGGCGGAGCTCTGGAAGCGCAGGTCGGTCTTGAAGTCCTGAGCGATTTCTCTCACCAGGCGCTGGAAGGGCAGCTTGCGGATCAGCAGCTCCGTGGATTTCTGGTAGCGACGGATCTCTCAGAGCCACGGTACCGGGCCTGTAACGGTGAGGCTTCTTCACGCCGCCGGTGGCCGGGGGCGCTCTTACGGGCAGCCTTGGTGGCCAACTGCTTCCTGGGAGCTTTGCCTCCGGTAGATTTACGGGCTGTCTGCTTTGGTTCTTGCCATGGCTTTCTTTTACTACGATCAGTAGAAATGTAAATTGAACTGAAGAGACCGGCGGCTTTTAAAGTGTGGGACCGGATGTGAGATATTGTGTCGCCGCTTTAGACCTCCGGCTCGGCGGCTCCTGATTGGCGAGGGGCTACTCTGGAGCTTAGCACCGCCTCAAGGAGCGACCCACCGCCCGAATCTCCGTCGCTTATTGGCGGACAAACCTTTTAAAAAAGTCCGCCAAAAAATATCAGAGCGGGCCGCCCTCTGCTGCTCTGCTGGAAGTCTCTTTTCTGGTTGGTCTGGCTGGAATTTACCGGCTCCCGCGCTCCGCGGACATAAAAAGGAGGGTTTCAGCCGTAGTCACAACACTTCTCTGAGTCGTAACTTACGAGAACATCTAAAAATGTCTGGACGGGGAAAAACCGGAGGAAAGGCTAGAGCCAAGGCGAAGACCCGCTCTTCCCGTGCCGGGCTCCAGTTCCCGGTCGGTCGTGTTCACAGGCTGCTCCGTAAGGGAAACTACGCTCAGCGCGTGGGAGCCGGCGCTCCCGTCTACCTGGCGGCTGTGTTGGAGTATCTGACCGCTGAGATCTTGGAGCTGGCTGGAAACGCTGCCCGCGACAACAAGAAGACCCGCATCATCCCCGTCACCTGCAGCTGGCTGTCCGCAACGACGAGGAGCTTAACAAGCTGCTCGGCGGAGTGACCATCGCTCAGGGCGGTGTGCTGCCCAACATCCAGGCCGTCCTGCTGCCCAAGAAGACCGAGAAGCCCGCCAAGAAGTAAACACCCGGAACCAGCTTCAACCAAACCAACAACGGCTCTTTTAAGAGCCACCCACATCTAACTAAAGACAAAATCTTAAATATATAAATCAATCGCGAACGAACGTTGCAATGCGCTCTAAGCGATTAGTTGTTACTATGTGTATAAATCTCACTTATCAGTCAATTTAAGCCACACATAGAACCCCTAACTGTCTGTCTACATATGCCCGTGGGTTACTTTTCAACCTTGCCATTATAGTCAAAGGCTCTCGGTAAGCAATACACATTGGTTGTGAAATGGTGTAAGACCAAAGTTATGGTGTGTGTGTGCACCACACAATTTACCATATGGGTTAATAACAGATTCAGGATTTTTCACGAAGTAATGTGGAGACCGTTACAGAAAATAATGTGTACGTTGGTTTTACTACACATTCAGAATATTACTTTTCTGTAAATTAAACTAAGCACATGTGTCAAATATGATACAAAGCAAGCTAGGCTACAGATTGTGCCTTTGATGTTTAAAACAGAATAAGAATATTATGTATCCATGTATTTGTTTTATCCTTATTGTATTCCTGCCTCTATAGTAGTTTTATACTTCTGAGGTTTAGATTGAAGCTTTACAGCCTCATGTACCTTTGTTTAACATTCATTAAAATAATGTTAAGTCCTTTTTTTCAAGCAATTAGAGATTAGTGGGCCTTTAATCATGATAACTCATGGCTAACAAATACATTTCTTTGTGAAATATCTCCTTCCTGTCAGGTCATCTTTCTCTGTAAATAAAGTCCTGATAATAATTTTGACTTGTTTCAGTTTTTTCTAAAATCAAGCTTCATTGACTTTAGTTCACAGCTACCCAATGATAAAACGACGCCATAGCTTAGCCTTTTCCCAAAACCACCGTAAGTAAAGTCGATGGTGTTGGTAGATATTCTTTTTAAAATGGAAGATGTTAACACATTATGTTCGTGTAGATGACCAATGACGCTCATGGTCTGTGCATGTTTACACAAAGACAGGATGAGATATTGTGACTTGCACTTGGCAGCTGCAATCTACAACTTTCATAAACGTGCTTCAAGGAAGAAAAGAAAAAACAAAGGAGGCAGAATGAATGAAACTCTATGCACTGGATGGATGGATATGCACTGCTTTGTTTCATTGGTCAAGTTTTGTAATTTGTTTTATTTGATTTTTTTGTGGTTATGTGGCCTATTGAAGGCATCTATAATTTATAATTTGTAAATCTGTAAAAACTATTTTTTTTAAAAACGCTTAGTGTTGGCGCATGCTCAGTCTCAGTCACAAAGTTCAGCCAATCCTGTGCGAGTAACAGCACAGTCTTATTTGCATCAGGCGCACATAAAATAGGCGTCCGGACCGGGTTTAGAGATCTGTTAAAGGAACTCTGAACCATAGTGAAGATGCCGGCAGAAGCCACCGTCAAAGCGCCCAAGAAGGGCTCCAAGAAAGCCGTAACTAAGACCGCCGCTAAGGGCGGCAAGAAGAGGAGAAAGAGCAGGAAGGAGAGCTACGCTATCTACGTGTACAAGGTGTTGAAACAGGTCCACCCCGACACCGGCATCTCCTCCAAGGCCATGGGCATCATGAACTCGTTTGTGAGCGACATCTTTGAGCGCATCGCCGGCGAGGCCTCCCGTCTGGCTCACTACAACAAGCGCTCCACCATCACTTCCAGGGAGATCCAGACCGCCGTGAGGCTGCTGCTACCCGGGGAGCTGGCCAAGCACGCCGTGTCTGAGGGCACTAAGGCCGTCACCAAGTACACCAGCTCCAAGTAAACCTGCTCGGAGACCAACAACACAAAGGCTCTTTAAGAGCCACCCAATTCCCCTTAAAGAGAAATGTTTCACTCATGTGCCTAGATACAAGTATTATTTGTGTGTAAATTGCTTATGCTTTGTCTTTATTGTTTATTTGTGTTAAATGGAATTTTTGTAAATGTTGTATTTGTAGGCCTCCTACCTACCTACTCACTGGGTCCTCAACTTCTGTCTTGCACATCTTGCAGAAAGGACACTACATTGTCTTACCTTGACATGTACAATAAAAGCCCATGTCAATTACATGTAGCCTACACTTTTTTTATAACACCATCACTCCTTGTTGACTTAAACGGTTCTGTTTTGTTTTACTCGATAGCTGTAACCAGTGTGCCCTAATGTATACTAGGAATCTGAGTCACGTGACACAGCCACTTAAAACACTGTTTTTGTTTTTTAGACAGAGTCAGGAGCCTGAGGGCTCAGTGTAAACCAAGTTTCACAAGATTTAACTATTTATTTACATTTGTTTGAATCTACTAAATATTTGGTAAAGATGAGGAATGTCATCGCTGCACCAGCATTGATCGGGTTATTTTATTTTTGTCTTGTGACTATGAATGTGAAATTACCACCAGCAACAGGTGGAGCACCAGCATCTCCACCCTGAGCGACTGTAATCCTACAAAAGGAATGAGAAGTTGATTTAGGACTGCTTAACATTAATGTACATTTGGTAATTTTTAAAGCTAAAATATAACATAACATTTACTTTCTTCAACTTTCAACTGGAAGAATGTGATGCGTTTGTTCTATATAAAGAGTAAATTAATGATCTTAAGGTTTTTAACTTTTGGAATGAGAGGTTGAAAATTGGATTTCATCGTGTCTGATTTTTACCAATATTAATTCCTAAGTTTGTTACTTCCTCTTTAACAGGAATACCCTCAGATTCTGTTGTATGGCTGTTGCTTTGTTTGAGTGGAAAAAGGGTAACATTTTTAATGTAATACATATATTTAATAGCCGGCAACATTTTATTTATTTACCCAACGTTAATGCCGTGAAAGTTGAGTGAACAGACTCGGCCGATCGCCGCCCAATGCATGCTGGTTAGATGTGTGTGTTCTACCAACCCCTCGCTTTTTAATGCACCGGAAATATTTAGTAGCTACAATGTTGCTTATCAAGATATCTCTCACACACACACACACACACACACACACACACAAACAATTCTAGCTCTTTGATGAAGCCCTTTGAATTGTTTTGATGCTCTGATGTTCTGATGTCATCCCATTCTGGAACCCGACGTGTCACAGAGCGTCATACTATTACATTATGAATAGAACCTTCCTTACAGGAATAGGTCCTTACAGGCAGTTAACAGTCTGAACTCAACAACGCATCTCTTTGTGTGACAGAGGGCAAAACACCAAAACTTCATTACTACAACAATAGAGAAATACTCTCTACACTTCAATACTCCGCTATAGCAACACATCCTTTTTTTCTCAATGATTATGGCAACAATGACGGCAAAATTTCAGCTCAAGGACCTGAAAAAGGACCAACGGGACACTCAAGAGCTCATCAACCAGCTGGTCTCCCAAAATGCTTGCTTGGAGGAAGAGAAATTGAAAATCCTGACGGCTCTACGGTCAGAAAGAACTATACGGAAAAACGCCAAAAAGGAGAATAAGATTAAGGAGATGGAGAAAAATGCAGAGCTTGAATCTCTCAGAAAAAGTCTGGAGGCAGAGAAGAAAATATCCCTGTCTGCTAAAGTTCACTGGAGTGGTGAGTTTAACAGGATTGTCGGACTCTTGAAACAGGAGCAAGAGATGATAAGAGAGACCCAGGAGAACAAGTGTAACGAAATAATAGCAACCATGAAATGCCAGAACTTGATCAACATGGACGCGAAGCTCTGAACACTGGCAGAGGACAGTGATAGAAAGTTGAGCCGTGTCATCCGGGAAAAGGATGAGCTGATCAAAAAATAACAGAGGAAAACACCGCTCTAGAGGTAAAGTATTTGGAGAGCAATGCCAAGCTCATGGAGAAGGAAAGGATGATCATCCAGAGCGAGGCAGAAGTGGAAACAAAACTCGCCGCTCTGAAAGATCAAATGGCCCGTGAGCTGGCTGCAAAAGAGGAGAGCTTTCAGAAACAGCAGCAGCTGGAGAGAGAGAACAGAGAAAAAAGAGTGGAACGACAAAACAAGCCACATAAAGAACGATATTAAGTTCTTACAAGAGCAAATCTCTGCTCTTCGGCTTCAAAACCACGGCCTCCAGGAGTCTGAGAAGATGAGCAGAAGGATGGAGAAGGAGTGGATTGAGAAAGAGAGCCAAATGGAGGATAAAATTAAAAATCCTAATTGCTCAAAACTCTGAGCTTCAGGTAAGTCTCTATGGCCTACAGGAGACAAGGAGAAGGCCAGAATGAGAAAAGAGGAAAAGAAGGCCAAGAAGGAGGCAGAACAGACCCTGATAAAGAGGAGAGGAAAAAGGCAAAGGAGCGAGAGAAAAACAGGAGGAGGAAAAAAAAAGGAAGCGAGAGAAGGAAGAATTGAAAAGACAGAAGAAGGAGAAAGAGGAGATGGAGAAACAAGTTAAGAAAGAGAGGAAGGAGCAGGAAAAGAGAGAGGAGGGATTGAAAAGACAGAAAAAAAGAAAAGGAGGCAAGACTGACAGAAGAGGAGTAGGAGGAGAGAGGATTAACATCATCAAACTTTCTCTCTTCTTCACCTTGATCTTTGATCCACCTGGTCCATCTAAGACCAGGTGATCCGGGTTACCTGCCTCCCCCCCCCAAACCTTGTGATCCCCTGCCCCCTCCCCCAAACCTTGTGATCCGGTTACCTGCCCCCCTCCCTCCCAAACCGGGTGATCCGGTTACCTGCCACTTAAAATATTCCTAAATTCTTAAAATAAATATTTTAAATAAATCTCTTATGGTGCATCTGTCTTTTTAAATGGGATCAATGAAAACACATCTACCGTGAACACTTGACCGCAAAGGTTTCACATGTTTAAGGGAAATCTCAAAATATGTGTCAAACCACTCTGAATGTGAAAAAGGTCAGTAGTTGTAACAGTTGTTGCATTTTTAACATGCTCATGTAGCGCACACTGCACTTTGTCGAGTGCACCAAACATTGGAAACAAACGGTCAAGAAATAATGGAGCAAAGTCAAATTTATAACAAAGTCTTGGTTTTTCTGGTTTTGCTTCAGTGTTTCTAATATTTTAGAAGAAGGGAACAACAAGGAGCTGACAAGGCAGCGAGTAAGGAGAAGGTTATGGATTTTAAAGTTATCCCTTAAATCATATAAATTGAAATAGCAAGCTAGTAAATGCATTCATTTTTGGTTCAGTTCCTATATTAGGTTTGAGATTTGAGATCAGTTGAGATTGCCTTCTCACCTAAACTGAACCGAACGCTGCACTTGGGAGTGAACCAAGACCCGGTTCCATGCGGACCAGAGTTTGGTTGTTAGGTCCGCACCAGAGTTTGAATGAGCTGTCACCTAGGCTGCACAATTTATCGCAATTGTAGTGAAATCTCAATATGGAATATTTTTAATGGCAAAATATGTGTTAATTGTGATAATGTGTTAGGATGTATGGCTGGGAGGTCTCAAACTTCATATAACAGACCTGTTTTGTTTGGTTTCTTTTGTGTTAGCTTAAATGAAAAAGCTCACCACGTTAAGCTTGCTAGCTTGCTAGCCTGGTTAGCGTAGCTTGATAACCCAACTTTATGATACAAAAAGTGGCAACATTAAACTGAATAATTTCTGTTTTCATTTCAGCAAACCTGAAACAAATGGAAACTTAAACCACAATGAAATACCCCATATAATTTCAGTGTATTTTTCCCAGTCTTTATTAGACAGGTTTATTAGACAGCATTTTAAACACAAATCATCTTTGCATCCAGTTTATCTTTTAAGCCCTTTTGTATGTGAAAAGGTCAGAGCAATGGATCACAGATCTACAGATCATAGAGTATTTTAACTCAAAGAAATAATTAACCAGCTTTTTAACCAAGCAGTGCAATGAATTACAGCATTTTAACTTATTAGTTTTAAGTTGCACATTTTTTTAAGTATCTTTTATAACCTATGTGTCCTCGTTCAGTGTATTCAAAATATCACTGTTATAGTCAGAGCCAGGGTTGTGTGGGCTACAGCAGAAAAAAAAAAGACTATATTAACCTGTGTTTGGAGGCCTATCATGTCAAACCAAGGTAAAAAAAGCTGTTTTGAGATCATTATGAGAAACCTCAAAATTATAACTCTTAAAATAATGACATAGTATCCTGCACTAACCCGTTTTTTTGAATAAGTAGATAGTATGCCTATCATTATTTTGAAAAAAAAGGATTCTAGGTTTCTGATTATAAAAACTTAAAGTCTTTTGTCATCACATTGGCGTAAAGTAGTTTCCATAGAGCTACATTATCATCTGAAGCTTTAAGTGTCATATTTTACAACATATTTGCGATTCCCACATTTCCTTTAAACCAATATTATAAATAATTGTTACCTGATCAAATCATGGTACAGAAAGATTGAGGAAAACTGAAGATGTTTGCATTCAGAGTCAGGGTTGTGTAGGCTACAGCAGAAGAGAAGAAGAAAAAAAATTAACCTGTGTTTGGAGGCCCATCATGTCAAATCCATGATGGATAAACCTGTCAGCCTTCACACCCAGCACCCAGTGTGTTTACCACCGCTGAAAACTCCCCCATTTTAAACTAAATAAAACACATTAATGCAGTGATTTTACTTTAATTCTATCCTCACACGTATCTGCTTACTTGAACATCACTGTCACATTTAATTCACATTACTTTTAGATATTTTTAAAGACAAAATGTGAGGAAAACTCGCTGCGAGTAGTCCAAAATGACTCTGTATCCGAAAGGTTTGAAGCCTCCTGTAATCAAATAAACAAGTCCTCATCACCAAACATGAGCTCAGTGTGAAGGGGGGAAGGTTTTCTCTCCGCTAGAACAACTGTTGTGCTTTAAAACGTTTTTCTTCTATGCATTTTATCCCCAAATTGTGAAGGAGAAAACACAAAGTGTCGCCACATTTTCAGCAGGGCAGTGGAGCTGCTGTGGGTTGACTCTCCACGGTTCTCATTGGCTTTATATAAATCCCGCCTCGCGCCTGAGCTGAACACAGCAGACTGTAACTCGACAGAGAAACACAGACATGGCAGAAGAAGCTCCAGCAGTTCCCGCGGCCAAAGCCCCGACCAAAGCCCCCAAGAAGAAGGCAGCTCCCCGGGCAAAGAGTGACGGACCCTCCCTCCCGAAGCTCATCCTCGACGCCGTGACCGAGGCCAAGGATCGTAAAGGCACCTCGCTTCCGGCTATCAAAAAGACGCTGGCCACCAAAGGCATCGACCTGGAAAAGTCCAACAAGCGCATCAACACCGCGGTGAAGAAGCTGGTGACCGACGGAAAGCTGGTCCAGAATAAAGGGATTGGCGCTTCCGGGTCCTTCAAGCTCCCCAAGGCTCAGCCTACAGCAGCCAAGACCGGCAAGAAAGCTCCCGTTAAAGTGAAGAAACCCGCTGCCAAGTCCCCGCAGAAGAAAACCGCAGCTAAGAAAACACCTGTGAAGAAGACTGCAGCCAAGAAAACCGCCGCTAAGAAACCAGCAGCCAAGAAACCAGCAGCCAAGAAGTCTCCTGTGAAGAAAGCGGCCAAAAAGCCAGCAGTGAAGTCTACTCCCAAGAAGGCTGCCCCTAAAAAGGTCGCGAAGAAGAAGACCCCTGTGAAGAAAGCTCCGGCAAAGAAAGCTGCAGCCAAGAAGTCCAAGAAGTAAAGTGGCTCTTTAATCTGCACTCGGTGCACCAAAAGGCTCTTTTAAGAGCCACCACACACTCTCAAGAGAGCAGTTTTCCTACAACATCATGTCTGGATTCTATTCAATCAAAACACGTTGATCTAAAAATTGTAATAAATATGTAATGTATTTGTAGTTAAATAAATCCAAAAATAATCAGAATATATTTTCCCACCCGATTTCTCTTTTCACAGTTTTATTTATTCAAAACACGTTGCTCTACATGACATTTAGGTTCATATTCATATTAATATGCTACATTTTCAAACTGTGAATAGAACATTATTTAATTATATATATAAAAATGAATGCATGGGTTCATGTTCAAAAGAAGAAGCATGTAATGATCAACACTGTTGTTTAACCAACTTCATACTCAATGGATCTTTGTCAGATTGTAAATCAGATTATGACACACACCTTTTTTGATTTTGAATATATTGCGTTCCCATTGAGATTAATCATGTTTTTCTAGAGAGACAAGAAAGGCAGCGGCATACATTTGACACCACAGTTAATATTATTTTAATATTCAAAAGGAGAAAATAATTTATAATCGACCCTCTGTTTTATTCAATTTAATACCTGATTACCTGATTGTGTTTCAGATCTCAATGGGACATTTATTTAATATGGAGGTAAAACCTTTAGGGTATTAACAGTTTTCAAGGAAGACCTGGTTAAACATTTACAAAATAAGCATAGATACCTATGAAACTGTGTAGTCAAGTGTGATTTGATGACAAAATATTTTATTAACAGTTTTCAACGTCCACTTAGACAATTTGTGTTCTGACATATTGTTTTAAACCGGGATGGGCTACGTAAACTGTCAGATTAGAAAGAAATTAACTATAATAATCCCAGAGTAGCCTACACATGAAAATGTGTAATAAAATGATACACAAGGATTACTTCAAAATAATAAAATCTAAACCTAAAGTTACTTAATGCTTAGTAAAATGTGTGAGAAATCATTTTTCTTCATGAAATAAGAATCAAGTGCTCAATTCAATCATAACATAATCTAAGCTTTATCTTATACCTATTATTATTTCATGTATATCGTATGTATGTATATTATATCCTAGAATTTAATTTTATATTTATATTCTGTGCTCTGTGACTGATTTTGCTGCTGTAACACCATAATTTCCCTTTTTGTTTTTAGGAACTATGAAGTTACCAGAGTCAGAAACTCACACAAGTACCATATAATGGAAGAAACTAATTGTATTTAAAAAAGTACATTTGCCCAAATACAAACGTTTTCTGTCTGTCTCGTTTCTGTTCCAATGCGTAGCCTATATATTTTAACACTGATGCAGCTGCTCTGTGAGTTTTACTTTGTCCAATGGTTATGCATCTACAACCCGCGTGTCACCCGGTCTGGACCAATCAGCGCCGCCCTGGCTTCGGCAGTTCCTTTATAAAGCTGCTGTTCACTCCGCGCAGTATTCTTTCTTGAGCTGTAAACGCAGAGAAGACTGGTAAACTAAAATGGCAAGAACCAAGCAGACAGCCCGTAAATCTACCGGAGGCAAAGCCCCCAGGAAGCAGCTGGCCACCAAGGCTGCCCGTAAGAGCGCCCCGGCTACCGGCGGGGTGAAGAAGCCTCACCGTTACAGGCCCGGTACCGTGGCTCTGAGAGAGATCCGTCGCTACCAGAAATCCACGGAGCTGCTGATCCGCAAGCTGCCCTTCCAGCGCCTGGTGAGAGAAATCGCTCAGGACTTCAAGACCGACCTGCGCTTCCAGAGCTCCGCCGTCATGGCTCTGCAGGAGGCCAGCGAGGCTTACCTAGTCGGCCTGTTCGAGGACACCAACCTGTGCGCCATCCACGCCAAGAGGGTTACCATCATGCCCAAAGACATCCAGCTGGCCCGGCGCATCCGCGGAGAGGGCTTAAACTGTCACACCACAAAGGCTCTTTTAAGAGCCACCAAATCATCCTCAGAGTATTCTTATTCTATTTTACACATCAAGGGCACAATCTGTAGCCTAGGCTACTTGACACATGTGCTTTATAATGTGATCTAAACGTGTAAAATACAGTTTACATTTTCTCGCTCTCACGAAAGTGAACAAATGTAAATATGTTGTATATAATATTATATGGTACTTGTGCGACACAGTAACACGAACTGTTTAAATCCACCTAGGCTTCAAGAAGACAACTAAAGATATATATTAAATAAACTCAAGATGCGCCCGCCTTTTCAGTGTTTAATACTGAGAGCCTCTGACTATAATGGCAAGAAAAGTGACCGGTAACACACGGGAATATAAATACAACAGCTGCTGGATGTCATGCATAGGAAAGGAATGTGTAGCCTACTCAATGCGTACTAATGAATTCTTTGAGAATAAAGCTTGTTCCTGGTCTTTACTTTTTTTCCTAGTTTCGGTCAAGTTAAACGTTACTCTTACGGAATAAGCTACCCATTGTGGTGGGCATTTTCATGAAAAAAAAAAATTACATGAAACACCTCTTTATCAGGAATATGTGGGTGGCTCTTAAAAGAGCCTTTTTGTGTTTAGTTTCCAGTCAGAATAAACAGTTTACTTCTTGGCGGGCTTCTCGGTCTTCTTGGGCAGCAGGACGGCCTGGATGTTGGGCAGCACACCGCCCTGAGCGATGGTCACTCCGCCGAGCAGCTTGTTAAGCTCCTCGTCGTTGCGGACAGCCAGCTGCAGGTGACGGGGGATGATGCGGGTCTTCTTGTTGTCGCGGGCAGCGTTTCCAGCCAGCTCCAAGATCTCAGCGGTCAGATACTCCAACACAGCCGCCAGGTAGACGGGAGCACCGGCTCCCACGCTGGCGTAATTTCCCTTACGGGACAGCCCGTGGACACGAAGTCCGGCACGGGAAAAGCGGGTCTTTGCCTTGGCTCTGGCCTTTCCTCCGGTTTTGCTTTTTTTTTTTTTTTTAAAGAATTTTATTGAAGTTTTTACAAAATACATGTTATCATACGTTTTTACAAAATACGAGCAAGCAAAAAAAAATAATTAAGACATCAATCAACAAGTTTACAAAACATGACAAATTCCCTTATAAAGTGCAACTAGTAGTTAAAGTGCGTGTGCTAAAGTGCAAAGAACAGACTAAAGTGCACAAGAGTACAAAAGATTTACAGATCAATAATGTCCCAAGGCAGGAGGTGATTTTTATCCAGGGCTTTTCTTCTTCTTAGCTCAGTGAGGACCTGCTTACACACTTCATCGCTGGTTATAGTTATCTGTTTTATAGTCATACAGCACCTGGTCCTCCATAGTTTGAGACACACTATACATATTATAATTTGTAAAAGTTCTTTATCTTTCTCTACCACACTCTGGTCCATTATACAGTACATTACACTTTTATAAGACACATTAAATTTCACACCACACACTAAGTTTGTCCCAGACTTCTTTAGCTCTAAAACAATCCATCAGGAGATGCTGTTGTGTCTCATCATCGTTGCATGTGTTCATAGGACATATTTTGGTTTTCACATAGCAACTCCAAGACACAACAGCTCTCACTGGAAGTCTGTTAACAGACATCAGCCACCTCATGTCTCGGATGCTCTCTGAAAGGTTTTTATTTTTTAAAATTTTTAGGAGCAGGGTCCCTTCATTGTGGGTCAAATATTTATAATTGATATACCCGCCATATTTAAAATCATTAATCTTTTTAAAAATCATTTTACTTGGGAGGCCGTTCCAATCAATTTTAAGTTTCAATATTCATTTATAAAATCACCGTAATTAATCATATATTCTGGTCACTGTCTTGCTCGGCCTCTCCTCTTCCTCCACCTGGAGGAGTCTCCAACCCACAGAGCATTCCTCGACAAAGCTGCTGATACGTTTTTTACAAAAGTGATATATAATTTTATTCCCATATCCACTGCCCCAAGCCCCCCATATTCTCTGCTTTTATATAAAATCTCTTTTTTGTAACCTCTCTCATTGTGCCCCATACAAGATTTACACATTGTTTATTTAATTGGATTATCATTTTGTGAGTTGGAGGGAAGATGTTAGCGATAAAAAGATGTTTGGAAAGGATGAAAGTTTTGATGATATTGACTCTTGATCCATAATTGGTGTCTTTGTTTTCCCATTTCTTTACTTCCTCTTTAACCTCACTGAGCTTAAGTTCCCAGTTTCTTTCACTATGTTGTTACAGATTGTTAAACCCAGGATTTTAATCTCATCCTTTACTTTAATGTTAATATCACGTTTTGCATGTTTCGATCCAATCCAAACACCTTCTGTTTTATTATGATTTAGCTTTGCACCCGAAGCTAGCTCATATAAACTCAAATGATTTTTTAAAATATCCATCTCCATCTGATTTTTTATTACAACGGTGACGTCATCAGCATACGCCATGGCGGTGACTTTGGGCGCGAGCCCGACGTGCGTGCCGGATATGAGGCAGTCGGAGTTGATGGTCTTAATCAGGGGGCTGATGGCCAGGATGTATAAAGCTGCACTCAGGGGGCAGCCCTGCTTCACCCCCCTCTCCACATTAAAGGGCTCAGTTAAAACACTGTTTACATTAAAGCTGCAGTAGGTAGTTTTGAGGAAACGTGGACTTAGCCTTTTGTGAAATTTGAACAAGCACACCTTACAGGCTCCTCCCCCTTGCTCTCTGCTGCGCTACAGCCCCCCCCCTCCACAGCTCCTCGAGCCTGCCGTGAACGCGCAGGCTAGTAAGCAGGGCCACCGATGCTTTCCACACAATACAGGGGCTTTATTCTGAGGAGGGTATAGCTGTTGTGTGCTGTGCTTTTAAAACTTTATGTAAAAAAATTGCTTATTTAAAATATTTCTATTAAAAGTTTTGGAAATATTTTTCAATAAAAAGGGATTAAAAATGTTTATGTAATCGCTCATTTGTGAGAACAAAAGCAGCACTTTACACAGTAAATTACTGAATTACCTTTTGGATCAAGGAATAACATCTTAGAAATATGTCTTAGGTTTTATTTTGCATATGGGTAAAATAAATCAGCTTTTTTTTGCAAAGTACACACAAGGAAATACTGAACATCTTGATTTGGACTGAAAGACGATTCCTTCACGTGCCTCTGTGTCTGGGGCCATGTCTGACCTGTTGGAGGAGCATAAAGAATGTGTGTCAGACATTTGATTTACAAATTACATCCTGAGGGGGAAGACACAGGGGCAGGGACAGCGCACAATTAAAGTAGTTTCACCATAGCTGCATTTAATTGTGATCGACATAAACACATTTAGGCTTACTAAATGTAGGTATCGAAACAATATTGCTTATACGGAGGGTGAACGAGTTAGCTACAACATTCCTGCCGTGCTACAAGCTAACAAGCTAACTGTTAGACTTAGCTAGCAACAAGCTACAGAGTAAAATGAGATTTGCGCTATCGCCAACGATACTGTAACCATCGCTAGCTTAGTTGTGTAGTTCTTACATAATGAAACAAATCCAGCAGGGATACTTACATGTCAAGCAGAAATGTGGCTAGCTCTGAATCCGTGTTGAATCCTTTCAGGAGGCGTAGCTCCCTCCACCTCTGAAAAGCCTCCGATGTCGACCCTCGTTTTATTTCGGCTCGGTTTAATTCTTTTTTAGCTCGCTTTTCGTCATCGGTCTTCTTCTGTTTGCCCGTCTTTGTTTTCTGAGCAGGTGTCACTCGAGAAATTGGCAGTTTTCCTGAAAAGTTGTTTCTCCGCGATTAGCACAGCTGCAGCACACAGGCAATCTTGAGCTTGGACACGGTACGCGCTGTGCGGGGGGGAAGGGGGAGGGGGAGGGTTATGAGCAGCGCGTACACGAGAGTGATTGACACTGCTAAGACAGTCCTCCTGGCTCTGATTGGCTGTTTTGACCGGGAGCGGTGCATTTCTGCCAAATGGCATCAGGGACACAGGGAGGAGCCATAGGAGCTTAATTTTTTCACAGATTATCTGTCTCATATTCTACTGTCAGGGCATAGTGACAGTTTTAACAAATATGTAAAAAAATACATTTTTACAAAAGTTACCTACTGAACCTTTAATACAAACACTAGATTTAATATACAGACATTTGATTGAATGAATAAAAGGTTCAGGGAACCCATAATGCCTCATTACCGCCCATAAATAATCTCTGGAGACATAATGAAAGACTTTGTTTTTGGTCCAGCCCGATTATACAAGTCTTTTTTCCCGGGTTTATTGATCATTTCTCTCAATGTGCAGAGGTTGTCCCACATCAAACAGCCTTTTATGGCACACGTTTGCTCTTGCTCTATCAGTTCATCTAATATATTATTCATTTTATTCATAATTACTTTGCTAGTATTTTATAATCAGTATTCATTATAGTCAAATGTCTGTAATTGTCATTTTCATCATCTTTCTTATACAATAAACACATTACACCCTGATAAAATGATTCCCCCATGCAGCCTCTGTTCAGCCCTTCATTATACATCTCTGTCAGGACATTGATGACTTCATCGATGTTTAACTGATAAAACTCTGCAGACAGGCCGTCGGGGCGGGGCTTTTACCCACATTAAGTTGTTTGATGGCCTGAACAACTTCTTCTTTTTTCTGATATTTCCTACGAGCTCTGAGAGAAGTCCAGAGAGCTGCGAGAGGGAACCTTATCTAATAAAATATTTATACAGCCGCTGTCTATTTCTTTTTGTTTATATGCATCAGCACATAATTCTCTGATCACTTTTCTTTTTTCATTTTCTTCAAACACCACTACATCATCCTGTTTTCTATATAGAAGTAAATTTATTAAATTTACTTTTAATCTGCTGTCATCCAGCTTTAAGGGCGTGTATTAAATTACTTCTGTTATCGGTGTTTGTTTGTTTATAAATATTATATAATATTTCATAATTAAAGTTCTATTTGTGCTTTAATTTCTGACATGATTTCATTCTCAGAGTTTGATCTTTTCTTCATCTGTTTTAAATAAACATATCAAGGCATTATATTCTATATTTTTAATCTTATTTATTTCTCGACATTTAAATCTAAAAAAATATTTTAACCTCAGTTTTAATAATTCCCATGATTCTGTATTAGATTTAGTTGGACATTGTAGTTGTAATATTTTATGGATTTCTAGTTTTAATTCTATTAATAAGTGAGAGTTCTTCAGGCACTGGGAGTTTAACTTCCAGAAGCCTCTGGTTTCTGAGGACCCAGAGGATAAAACGGTGTGAACTAGGAGATGATCAGAGAATTCATTCAGTACTGTCCCATACTGAAGGACTTTAAAGTGATTAGAGACATATATTCTGTCTATTCGGGTCTTTGTCTTCTGGTCAAACCGAGTAAACTGGACCCGACAGGATGAATCCAGCGACACATTAATTGGGCTTCTTCACAAATTTCTTTTAAAAGCTTCCCTTCAGACAATAATTTATAAATATTGGGACTTACTATATCATCTTCATTGGTAACTATTAAAGTCACCACACAGAATAAGTTTATAGCATACTGTTAAGTCTTTTAAATAATTGAGTTTTTTAACTCTTTCCAGAGCAGTGTATACATTAATAACGCAATATTTTTCCCCTCTATAATAAAAATCAATCATGAGTAATCTACCTGGTATTATATCTCTTCTACGTATTATAACATCACAGGTTTTAAAAAATATCCCAACACCATCAGCTCTGCTCTCTCCAATAGAGATGACACTCTGCCCTTTACTCCACCTTTTACAAACATCTGTAACATCATTATAGGTGTTCAGTCTAAGCTCCTGAGTACACAAGATGTCAAAGTCAGTGTCTAAAAAGATATTTCAATTTTGTTTCTCTGAATTTACTCGACTGGATGCCGAAAAGTGCGTTCCAGGTGGATATTTTAAGACAGGTCATGATGTTTTAGAGAGGGCGGAGCCTATGGTGTAGGTTTATCATCCAAACGTTTACAGTCTTTTTTATGGGGTGTATCAAGATAACGTTTTTTCTTTCTTTTAACCACCTCAAAGGGAGGTTCACATAGGGACTCTGGAGGAGGAAACTCCGGCGTCGGGGAGAACGAGCCAGAGTTACTGACCCCAGAGACAATGTCAGCTTTATCACCGGAGAGCAGCGGGGTGCTGGCTGCTCGTTGGCCGGCTGTCAGTCCAGTGGAGCTAAAGTCAGAGCTGGGACTCTCACTCGCGCTTTCATAGCTCTGCTCATTGTCCTCATATTCATCACTATCATCACTCATACTAACAATGCCACTAATTTTCAACTCATTCTCACCTGGTTGACGGGGAGCCACAGAAGGGATGGATGTTGCTGCTTCTCACCAGGACGCTGGGTAGGTAGATGTTGCTGCTTCTCACCAGGACGCTGAGTTGCTGGATGTTGCTGCTTCTCACCAGGCTGCAAGGTAGCTCTGGCTGGAAGTTGCTGCTTCTCACCAGGATGCTGAGTTGCTGGATGTTGCTTCTTCTCACCAGGACGCTGGGTAGGTAGATGTTGCTGCTTCTCACCAGGACGCTGAGTTGCTGGATGTTGCTGCTTCTCACCAGGCTGCAAGGTAGCTCTGGCTGGAAGTTGCTGCTTCTCACCAGGATGCTGAGTTGCTGGATGTTGCTTCTTCTCACCAGGATGCCGAGTTGCTGGATGTTGCTGCTTCTCACCAGGATGCTGAGTTGCTGGATGTTGCTGCTTCTCACCAGGCTGCTGAGTTGCTGGATGTTGCTTCTTCTCACCAGGATGCCGAGTTGCTGGATGTTGCTGCTTCTCACCAGGCTGCTGAGTTGCTGCTTCTGTTGGGCTTAAATCCTGCCCTTCTAGATTCTTTCAGGAAGAAGGGTTCAAGTCCGTAGGTTGGATAAAAGAACGTTTATTACAATAGAATATATATTCCAGAGACAAGGTTAGAGAATATGCATCCATAGCTCTCCCTAAGTTTGTCTAACTCTTTTCCCTTTCTGCTTGATCTTATGTGCCCAGGGGGGTTCAGTTGCTACCACGTGACATGTTTGTGTGCTGTATTTTGACTCCAGATGGTTAGTGTCTAGCAGAACTCGGCCTGCACAATAGATAACAGGTCTCAATCTGCTACTGTAGAGGACCTTCACCTAAACACAGGACGTGTCTCCAACCACCCTTGGCCCTGCTTTTCAGAATTAAACTCACTCGGCAGAGCCATGGTTGGACACATTGTACCAAAACAACTTATCATAAGGTCACAGTAAACTTTATGAACTAGATGCTTCTTATTTAGAAATGAACATACTAATCACACTGAAACCAAGCAGACTGTGTAATGCTTTTGCTCTTTAGCTCAAAATATAATGAATTTAACCCATATGATTAATATAATGCATGTGAATATAATGTTTATGAGCACACATGATATGAATACATTTTATTCCAACAATTCCCCCTTTTGATCTTATTAAAAAGATTACCATTAATTAACCTCTTACACCTTTACTCTTTGTCGACCTTGTGTCCACTTCTTTCTTCAACCAGGGATTGTACTAATCACCTGGAGTTGGAGCTTGGGAGGGGATTATTCTGCCCCTTTGCTGGTCCCTTCGCTCTTTTTCGCGAGTCTCTTCGTCCGAAGGGATGCGTGCGTCTTCTCCCAGTGCGGCTTGCACTTCTCTCAGTGTCCGTCCTGGCTCCTCCGCTGGCGTGCACTGACTCCAATGATACCACGTTTCCCCCTTTCCGCGTAGTCTCACTGCATGGCTGGTGCGTTCAGTCACCTCAAATGGACCAGTCCACCTGGGTTGGTTCCACTTCCTTTTTTATCACTGAGGCGGACCCAGGCAGCCTGGGGGACCGTGTGGGCTGTGGATGTCTCACCTTTCTGTTTAGAAACACTTGTAAATCATAAAAATAGGCTCTGGGCAATCTTTTTACTTTACTTTCTGCTGGCCCAGCAGCCGCCGGACCAGGTAATTGTCTGCCTTTTTCCAGCTCAAATGGAGTGAATCCAGTGGACCTGTTCACAGAAAAACGAATTGTCATTAGAGCAATAGGCAAAGCATCAACCCACTGCATCCCAGTCACACTGCAAATTTTGCTCAGTTTCTGCTTTATGCAAGTTCATTCTCTCCCCTTTTCCCTGTGACTGTGGATGGTTACTGTACCAAATTTATGCTGGAGCCCCAGCATTTGTTCAACAGTTTGTAGGCCTGAATTCTTGAAGTGGGAGCCGTTGTCAGACCTTATCCTAGAAGGAAAACCATGAGTGGGGATGTAATGGTTGATTAGACATTTTACCACTGTTTTGCTGTCTTCCCTTTTTGCTGGCCAGGCTTCAGGTCATCCTGAAAAAGAATTTACTGCCACTAATAGGTATTGGCACCCTCTACTTACTGTCCCCATATCAGTAAAGTCAATGATGTGAATATAATGTTTATGAGCACACATGATATGAATACATTTTATTCCAACACTTCTCACCAGGACGCTGAGTTGCTGGATGTTGCTGCTTCTCACTGGGCTGTAGGGTAGCTGGATGTTGCTGCTTTTCACCGGGACGCTGAGTTGCTGCTTCTCACCAGGACGCTGAGTTGCTGCTTCTCACCGTGGGTGCTGACTCGCTGGCTGCCTCTGCGGACCTCCGGGCTGTTGCTGCGGTCCTCGCTGGGGGTCACCGCGGGGAGGAGGAGCAGTGGAGTCTCCTTGCTGAGCAGAGCCCTTGGTCCGGTTTGCAAATGATTTAGGACAGCTGAAAAAAGTGTGTCCTTTCTCACCGCACAGGGAGCACACACTCTCGCTCTGGCAGCTGTTGGCTTTGTGGCCCAGATTCCCACATCGCCAACATTTTATTGTGGGACAAACCTTTACTTGATTGACAGATAAAACACTTGGTAACTTGGCCAGTATAGATAATTCGACAGTTGTTTGGACCCTGAGAGAGATGGAATTTGGGATATGTACAAAGGTACCAGCGGAGTCCATTTGCATGCGGACTTTGTATTTTCGCACGCCGTACCATATATCATATTTGTCCAAGGGTTTGTAGACTGGCTGAATTATTTTTAAGTATAATTTCAGGTAGAGCACTATGTCATGGTCAGACACTCTACCTGTCCAGAACTTAACAATGGTCAAAGTGTCTATGGCCACAGACAACTCCACACACCAATCTTGCCATTTTGGTTCATTAGTTTTTTTGCAGCTGCGACTTCCACGAAGCGTCGAAGGGGGGCCTCCTGGTAGAACTCATCGCCACTCATCTCTGCATCAGTCGTTTGAACGAATGACTTCACCACCATCGACCGGCTGTATTTAGATCTTATCTGCGGACGTAAGGGAGGACAGATGGCGCCAACAACGGTGGGCTGGCCAAACCAGAAACCCTGCCCACATTACTTTCTCATTTGGTCGGTCTGCCAGTAGATTAGGTATTAAAACTTTAATTACAGAACCAAAATTAACATTTTAAACCTTTTTAAATAAAGTTTAACTGCCTTAACCATTTAAGCATTAGACATGGAGTAA